>CM060964.1:114400855-114415855 GCA_030765045.1 Tenodera sinensis
AAGAAAACTGCTTCTCCATGCCGTTGTTGTAATGAAAATGAAAAAAAAAAACTGTTCTGTGATCGATAAACTGAATTACATATTGCTTTTTAGAGAAAGTTTAATCTTTGGAAAAGAAGCTTCCAAAGATTAATCTTTCTCTAAAAAGCAATATGTAATTAAAGCAGACCCTCCCCAGCGTACACTCAGTATTATGACGATCATTAAAAAATATATAAGGCATTTCAACATTAAAGTTTATGAAGGTGAGTCCTAACTGTGCTGTAATACTTTAAACAAATGTTTTGTTTATCTTTTTTTCTAAAGAAAAGTGAGTATGGGATTCTAACACTTATGAAGATATAAATAGCATTTATAAGGAAACCATAAAACAAAACTATTCTTGTAATCACATAATATGCAAAAAAACAACCAGAAATGTTTGTGATAAATCCAGGAAGAGAGTTTTCATTGAATAATTAATATAAGCTCTCAGCTGAACAGCATAACAATGAAGTGAAAAATAATAGTTTTACTTTCTCATTTTGCATGGTGCATATGTTTTCTAGGAAAACAGGCATTTGCTCTTCATGGTCACAATGAGAATGAAGGATCTTCAAACAGAGGCAATTATATTGAATATTTAAATAAATTAGCGATATATGACGTCTCTGTGAAAGTGCACTTGGAAAAATGTTTGACTGTTCTTCGTGCAACTTCACCTGATATTCAGAATGACTTAATTGCAAATGTGAGTGCCGTCATGACAGTTAAGAAAGAAATTTCTGATGCCTTCTTTGTATACTTAATATTAGATAAAACTCCTGACATAAATAGTGATGAACAGCTCTCTACTCTTTGTTACTAAATGTTGACGGATATATTGAAGAGATGTTTATTTGACTTATAGATGCAAGTTCTGACAAAAAAGAGATTCTCTTTTGAATCATGCTCACAGTATTATTGAATGTTTATTTCAGAAAATGATAACAGGTGAAAATTTGGAAGGGCAATTCTGTTTAATTTGGGTTATATTTTAATGAGTTTTACAATATTTGTTGGGTTACATACCCAAGTCTGATAGTCATGCTATGCCACTGACTGAGAGTATTGTGGCCACATGTTTCTCTAACCCTTCTCTGTCTCTTTACATTGAACATTGTGTAGGGGAGACCGGGGACAAAAGTAACATGGGATGAAAGTAACATTCCCTCTCTGTCTTTGTATTTTGCACCAGAAGTCACGTGATTCAAATAGTAAATATCCTTTAAGGTCCTCCACTGGCCACCAGTCGCTGGTTGGTGTTGGAGAGGAACTGTTGTGTGTGACGCAGTAAAACGTTTTTTCAGTGCCTTGAGTAACTTTTCTTAACTCTCTTAATTTTGTAATAACGGTAAGATAATGTTGTAAACATAAATCTGCCAAAATGATTTAACAATGTAAAACTTTCAGTTTTATGTTGCCGTTAACAATGTTTCTAAATAATATTATAGATTGTGCCAAAAATACAAATTAAACTGAAAAAATAGTATTAGTCTCAGATTGTTTGTTATTTCTCATTAGCTGTCAATAAATTGGCTATGATATTGTAAGAGTTAGCCACTTGTGAATCAACAAATTTGTTTTTTTCTTATGATACCGAAATTTAGATTTCCGATCGAATGGGCTTTTGAAAAAGATACGTTTTAATTTAATTGCCGGATATGAGATTTGCGATAAATATTGAGTAATAACATAAATAGATAATATAGCAGGAAGTGTTGTAAGGTGAGCAAGACATGAGTAAATAATAGTCGTTAAATTTGTAGAATAAACGCATTATTGGTTTGAAATTAACGAGTCATGACGTCATACCACATAGTTTAAAATACACGTTCGAAAGTCAGTTCTACCAACCTTAAAAGTCGCGCGATATATTTAATAAAATATAAAGTAAACATCGTTTAATCCTAAAAAGGTAATTATATATTCAAAATTCATAAAAGAACATGTTATAATAGAAAGGGACATTTCTAAATTGCGGGAAAAGGAAATAACATTTTGGATACGAGGCTTTCTTGGATGACGTCATGACATTCAAATTGGAAGCGAACGGTCTTCTTGGCGTGGGTAAGAGAGAAGAGTCTAGTCAGTACTCAACCAGAGAACAGTACGGGAGTTCGTGCAGTTCGTGCTGCGCCGATGTGATTGAGATGCTTCTACAGATACACATATAGAATCGGCATATCTCCCGAAAATATTTAATATAAAATAAATTGATGTGCAAAGTTGTTCTTGGGTTGTCCTTTACACTCACGCAAACCCGAGATAAAGAGATCAAGCTCAGAGATCAAGCTCAGCTAGCCGGAGACAACACACCGAACCACATCATCAACGACTTCAGCTTCAAATGACGAGGTAATAACTAGGAAGCAATATTACAGCTTCAAATTGGCTTCCCAACGTGTGGCTTCGAAAGAATGGACCAAACCCCAAGACGACCGAGCCAGCATCGAACCAGCAGACAAGAAGGTGCCCAGCGCGTCAACATCTGTGAAACGTGTAGTGAACAAGTTTAAGTGCAGTTAAAGTGAAATAGTGAAAATATTGAAAATTTTGGTGAGTAGAAAAACACATGTAAATAGCTTAGAAATGGAAGACAGTGATAGTGAGTTTAGAGGTTTTGAAAGTCCGGAAATTAGGGAAAGTATAAGTAGGATGGAAGAATTTAATCGGAATGTAATTGGTAGCAGAATATGCCAAGAATTAGAAGATCAGAACGTTAGAGAAACACCTAGAGGTAGTGCAGAAATGTTTAGTAGTAATTCAGAAAGGCCAGCATTTATGTCAGAAATAGAGAATATGTTTCAAACGATAATGAAAAAGATGAGTACAGATTTAAGTCAAAAGATAGATGAAAATAGTAAAGAGTTAAGTCAAAAGATGAGTACAGAGTTAAGTCAAAAGATAGATGAAAATAGTAAAGAGTTAAGTCAAAAGATAGATGAAAATAGTAAAGAGTTAGGACAGAAAGTAGAGAAGGGACAACAGGAATTGGGAATGCAATTGGAAAATCAGAAGAGAGCTTTCGAAACCTTTAGGGAAGAAGTTAGGGAGGAAATTAATAAAGTTAGTAGCGAAGTAAAAGAAAATAGAGAACAGGTAGAACAGGTTAAGGGAGAATTAGAGACAATAAGGCAAGAAGTAAAGAATTCTGAAAAGAAATTAGGTCAACAAGTGAGTGAAAAATTAGATAAAGAAAGGGAAGAAATTAGAGAAGAGTTACAGGGGTGTAAAGTTAGAATAGAAAGATCTGATGTAGAAAATGAAAGGCAGGCTAGAAATTTGGAGGATGTTACAGACCAAATAAAAGGAGTAGTAACAGAAATTACTCAGGTAAAAGAGGCCTTAGAAAATTTGAAATTAAGTGAAAATGCATGTAATCACAACAATCTTAGTAAAGAAGTTGCAAGAAACGAGGCAATACCAGGTGTATCAGCTGACATTTCGATGCAAAATAGGGGTAACAGTAATTCCCATTCTGATCTCGGAAATAGCTCAGGGATAGGTGACCATTCAAATTTACATTGGCCTAACCATGTCTTAAATGAAATGACACCTCCAGTTTTTGAAAATGAAGATTCAGATGATCCTAAAGCCTTTTTAGAAGGGTTACAAGAGTACTTCACGGTGAAACGTATACCAGAGGAGTACAAGATGGTGATAGTAAGAAAATGTCTAAAGGGTAATGCTGCTAATTGGCTAGGCCTTTCTATGGGTAACAATAATGACTACAGGACCTTTAGGAACATCTTTTTAACCAGATATTGGGGAGCTAGTAGGCAGGCTAATATAAGAGTTGAATTAAGCAATGGAAAATTTAATCCTAGATCGGAGGAATCCATGGTAAACTATTTTATGAGAATAGCGAGAAAATCGAAGATGTTGGACCCTCCCTTGGATGAAAAAGATCTAATAAATATAGTTACTCCACATTTTCCGGAAACACTTCAACATTACCTAATCATAGCCCGACCCGATAGCATTGCAGCTATGATCGAATTATTATCAGCCTTAGAAGTCAATAAGCCAAAACACGCATTTGGAAATACATATGAAGGAAAAGAAACTGTAAATTCTTTCGGGCAAGGGGCACAGTATTATCAGAATAGAAGTGAGGTTAGGGAAAGATATAAAGGACCAGTACCAAGGATGGAATCATTCCGGTGGGAAAATCAAGGTAGATATAACCAGGAAGGGCATCACCAAAATAGAAATGGTAATCAAAGGGGAAGAAATATAAGGGTGAATTATATGAATACAAATAGATTTGATCGAGGTAGACGGGGACGTTATTTTGGACATAGTAGAAATTCAAATGATGGGTATTGGACAAATGGAGATAACGAGTTTAGACCGAGGTCACCAAGACAGGGAGAAAGGTATTCTAGTGGACGAAATTCCCCCGAAAATGCGGAAATGGTCGAGGCCATTAACACGGTCGAAAACATGGTAGGAAGTAACCCCGATTTAATGCAGGAAAACAGAAGTAACAATTCGGGAAATAGTACAGGAGCAATACATAAAAATCAGGGAAACGCCAGACCCGGTCAAACGCGCCTTCAGTGAGAACTGGGTATCCTAGTAATGATTGTGATAAGTACTCGGAAATAAATAGTCCTAGAAGGCAAATGATGATACAAAAGAAAAGAGAATGGAAAAATAGAAACGACGAAAACGAAAAAGTAGGAGATCCACCTAAAATCAAAATTGGAGTAAATGGAAAACAATACAATGCAATTATAGATACAGGATCAAATAGCACAGTATGCTCACAAAATTTTTATGATAATTTACAAAGTAGTGGCTTTAAAGTAATGTCTTTACCAGTTAATGGGATATATTGCTCGCTAGCTGTGGGAAAACGAAAAGAGAGAGTAAAATTTCAAGCAATGATAAATATTGAAATAAATGGGAGAATACTTGGAATTTTATTTCTGATTGTAGGAAGACTTGTGACAGATATTATAATAGGTTGTGATTGTCTTTATGCCTGGGAAGCTGTGGTGAATTTTAAAAACATGATTCTAGAAATGAAAGTTGAAGATGAGATCATTATAGTGCCTTTTGTGGAAGATAGTAGTTCAGAAACTATTGTAAGGGAAAAAGAGGAAGAAGAAATCCAAGGGGATACATTCTTTGTAGAATATGTTAAAGTAGGAGCTATGGAATTAACTGAAGTAAATGTCAAAGAGTACAGAGTCGATAATAAAGAAAACGTAGAATGGGATAAAAATGATTTCATAGACGATTTGAAGGTTTCTGATGCAACTAGGTACTATGATAGGGAGAGTAGTGAAGACTTAGAAGAATTGTTGAGGGAAAAAGTAACTCAGGCTGATCAACTAAATGAACAACAGAGGGATAAACTGTTTGAAATATTAATCCGAAATAAAGAAGTATTCTCTGAGAAACCTGGTAAATGTAATATCTATACTCATTCGTTTGAGATGATACCCATCAAACCTTTTACACATAAAGCGAGAGCTATCCCTAGTACAATAAGAGAAGAGGTAGATGCAGTTATAAAGTCAATGTTAGAAGATGAGGTTATTGAGATTTCGAATTCAGAATTTGTGAATCCCCTATGTATTGTAAATAAGGCCAATGGAAAGATTAGGGTGACATTAGACGCGAGAAAACTAAATCAACATTGTAAACCTGATAGATTTAGACCAGAAAGTGTAGAGGTAATATTGAACAAATTGCAGAAGGGCAAAATTTTTTCTACTCTAGATCTTACAGCATCTTTTTGGCAGATCCCACTTAGAGAAGATTTAAGAAAATATACAGCGTTTTTACATTCAGGAATATTATATCAGTTTCGAGTTTGCGCCTTTGGCATGAATACCAGTGGTAGTGCACTATTAAGAGCTTTGTATGAAATTTTTGGAGAAACCATAAAGAAATTTGTAGCTCAGTATGTGGATGATTTTGTGATTTTCTCAGAAAATATAGAGGATCATTTAAATCATATCAATTATGTGCTTAGTCAGTTAAAGAAAGCAAACATGACAATAAAGCCAAGTAAAACTGCATTCTTTGTGAAACAGACAGAATTTTTAGGTTATGTTATTTCAAATGAGGGAATCAGGCCTAATCCCGACAGAATTGAAAGCATAAATAAAATACCAGCTCCTAAAAATATAAAGCAATTGAGAAGATTTCTTGGTATTCTAAATTATCAGTCAAGATTTATCCTGGAATATGCAACCGTAGTAGCCCCATTAAGACAACTATTGAAAAAAGATGTAAAATGGCAATGGTCATCAGTAGAACAAGAATCTTTCGAAAAAGTAAAAACATTGTTTGCAGCGTCAATTTTATTGGAAAAACCTAGGGAAGATCTCCCCTACATAATTTATACAGATGCTTCAGGACTAGGTTATGGTAGTGTCATATTACAAAAAGATGAGGAAGGAAAAGATCACCTCATCGCTGTAGCTTCAAGGGGGCTTTCAAGGACTGAATCACAGGCTTGCACTACAGAAAAAGAAATAGCAGCTATTTACTTTGCACTTGTAAAATTTAAGCAATATGTATATAACAACCCAGTAATAGTTTACACAGATCATGTTAGTTTGGCATTTATGAACTCTTGCAAACTCACAAGCACACGTATTTCTAGATATATACATGAGATCACCTCCCATAACATAGAAATCAGACACATAGCAGGAAGTCAAAATATTTTTAGTGATTTGTTATCAAGGATGAAAACCAATTATACAATACCAGATACAATTAGTGACAACAAACATGATGTAACCATACTATATTTGAAAACCTTAGAAGGGACTCAATTAGCTAAAGAATTTCGAAATTTGGAACAATTACAGACAGAGGACGATGAACTTAGAAAATTGAAAGAAAAGGCACAACCAATCACAGAAAATCTAAAAGATAATATAGGTATTTATGAGGGAAAAATCTATAAATTTCATGGAAGAATTGAACCTAAATGGAAAATAATGGTACCAAAAGCTTTACAAGAGAAACTTATACTTGCTTATCACAAAACACTAGCTCATACAGGTAGTGAAAAGCTAATCATGGTAATTAGTGACCATTTTTATATAAAACATTTGGCAAAGAAAGTGAGAAAAATATGTTCAAGCTGTGATTTATGTCAAAGGGCCAAACCATTTAATATCAAATTTGATATAGAACCTCAGACAATTATAAGAGAAGGGAAAAATGTACTAGTTACTGCTGATGCACATGGGGAGCTACCAGTAGGACAATTTGGATGTAGATATATGTTTGTTCTTCATGATGTTTTTAGTAAATTTATTAAAATTTATCCTGTTAGGAATATCAGCAGCAAAACATGTGTAGGAAAGATAATAAAAGATTATGTGCCTAAATATGGCAAGATTCAGGCAATCTTAACAGACAATGCTACAGTTCATCGGAGCAAAATCTTTAAAGAAACCCTAGAAAATCATGAGATAAAATTATATCATTGTTCCTCATACTTTCCATCAGGGAATCCAACAGAACGTGTCCTCCGAGATATAGGAATTTATTTACGTGTACTTACACATCATAATCACAAGGATTGGGTGAAATATTGTCCATTGATAGAAAAGATTATCAATCACACCATTAATGTAACTACTGGGTTTGCACCAATAAAATTAATGTTAGGAATTGAACCAGAACCAATATTGATAGGGGAACCAAAAACACTGAAAATTAATGACATTCAGTTAAGTGAGGAAGAAAGAGCGAAAATTGCTTTTGAACGAATCAAGAAAAAGGCAGAGAAGCGAAAATTAAAGAAAAAGAGTAGAAAACATAAATGGGAACCTAAGATAGGCGATTGGGTACTAGTTAAAGACCATAAGTTATCAAGTGCCTTGAGAGGTAGGAACAAAAGGATGGAATTGTTATATAAAGGTCCTGCAGAAATTATATCAAAATTTGGTTATCATACCTATGAATTAAAAGATGTTAAAAATGAAAAATGTCTGGGAAGATGGCATAAACAACTCCTTCGACCATACAAGAAACCGTGTGGTGCATTGGAACCTTGATTTAATGTAAAAGAAAAATTGGAAGTGTCATTTGTATATTGGTGCCTAATCAGCTTGGAGATAAAATGTAAATGTTAGCTTACTTGAAAACCATACATTGGTCAGGTACTTACATATTCATGAAAAATGCAGAATGTGAATTGCTATCTACTACAAAGAGCTTAAAAAAATATATTGTATAGAGCTCACAATAACAGCTTCAGAAAGATTGTTAAATTGTTCATCTCCGCATAGAGAGAAAACAGAATATTTACTTTGTAAAACATTTGTTAAAATATTTAGATGTATAGATAGTTATCACAGAAAGACAAAGAAAGAACTTGTCTAAAGAGTGCAATGGATTTATATAAAAATATATGTACATTTTAGTGCTTAAAGGATCTAGTACAGATATGTGTTACAATGACAAAAGTGAAAAATCACAGTGCAAGTGATAGTGAGAGCGAAGTGAGCAAACATGAACTAAAAGAAGGAAGTATAAAGAAAGACTCTTGAAATTTAACCTTTATATAGAAGCTTCATAGAAGAAACCATAACATATTGTAATTAGTATTTAAGGATTAATGTTTAGTCAAGTGTACAATTGTTTGTCATGTTAAATAGATTAATGAGAAAATGTGTTAATAACCAATTTCAAAAACAGTGTAATTGAAAATTGTATACAAGGGGAGTGTTGCCGATTATTCAAAATACAGGAGTAATTTTTAATTTTTCTTTCGGGCAAGACATTTACATTATTTTATTATGAAATAATAAAATAATATAAATGGGGGCATTTGATACCGAAATTTAGATTTCCGATCGAATGGGCTTTTGAAAAAGATACGTTTTAATTTAATTGCCGGATATGAGATTTGCGATAAATATTGAGTAATAACATAAATAGATAATATAGCAGGAAGTGTTGTAAGGTGAGCAAGACATGAGTAAATAATAGTCGTTAAATTTGTAGAATAAACGCATTATTGGTTTGAAATTAACGAGTCATGACGTCATACCACATAGTTTAAAATACACGTTCGAAAGTCAGTTCTACCAACCTTAAAAGTCGCGCGATATATTTAATAAAATATAAAGTAAACATCGTTTAATCCTAAAAAGGTAATTATATATTCAAAATTCATAAAAGAACATGTTATAATAGAAAGGGACATTTCTAAATTGCGGGAAAAGGAAATAACATTTTGGATACGAGGCTTTCTTGGATGACGTCATGACATTCAAATTGGAAGCGAACGGTCTTCTTGGCGTGGGTAAGAGAGAAGAGTCTAGTCAGTACTCAACCAGAGAACAGTACGGGAGTTCGTGCAGTTCGTGCTGCGCCGATGTGATTGAGATGCTTCTACAGATACACATATAGAATCGGCATATCTCCCGAAAATATTTAATATAAAATAAATTGATGTGCAAAGTTGTTCTTGGGTTGTCCTTTACACTCACGCAAACCCGAGATAAAGAGATCAAGCTCAGAGATCAAGCTCAGCTAGCCGGAGACAACACACCGAACCACATCATCAACGACTTCAGCTTCAAATGACGAGGTAATAACTAGGAAGCAATATTACAGCTTCACTTAGCTATTTCATTACAGGAAATTATGCCAAGAACAAGAGTTAGGACGACTACAAGGTACTATCTGATGCCTCTGTGTATCAAATTGTGGCAGATGATGTTGCAAATTATAACTTAAGTGTTAGAGCAGCAGCAAAGAGACACAATGTATGTCATGTAACACTGCATCGGTACATTAAAAAGGAGAAGGTGTGAATGATGGCAGCACACCAATACCTCACGTCGGTTATAGAAGTGTTAAATGTGTATTCGCTGATGAACAAGAAACAATGATAGCTCAATATGTTATTAATGCGTCTGTGATATTTTATGGACCTTATCCTAAGGATATCAGCAAATTAGGTTGTGAACTGGCAACTATAAACAATATACCAATGCCATCAACTTGGGTAGATAATCAAACTGCTGGTCCAGACTGGTTTTCAGCATTCATGAAGAAGAATACCTAGATGTCTATTCTGTTGCCTCAAAGTACAAGTCTCGCTAGAGCAACGAACTTTAATCCAACAAACGTGAATGCTTTTTTTGACAACATGTGTTATACGTGTGTTACAATTGTGAATCTGAATAGGACTTAACAAATAATTTTTTGTCTTACTGACTTACTTTGAACATTACATAATGATATCCCAATTCATTCACTACTATTAAGTGCTATTTCAGTAACCAATTGGTTTTAAAGTTTGTAATAAATGCATGTGTTAACTGAGATTTTGAGACTTATTCAGGTGATATATTATTTACTGGTTTATGTTATAAATGTTAATGTTGATATATAATTCATTTTTAAAACTACAAAATTAAAAGGTGAGACTATTCCAAGTGTTTGTAGCATTGAAGTTTAGTGTGTTATGCTTTTCAACTGTTGATACCCAGTGCTTTATAATGGCCAGTTTATATTAAGGCACTCTATAAATCATTTAGATGTTAAAATGGAGCTTCACTTATGTTACTTTCATACCCAATCTTGTGTTACTTTCATTCCCAGTAGCGGATACGAAAGTAACACGTGCATTGGTGTTTTACAGTGAGTTTAATAAATAAAAATTATATGAAATTTGAGGGAAAATAAATTTAATTGTGTTACAAAAGCTATACAGAACACACACACTAGTCAATTTTACTTCACACATTTATAGGAAGCCAATAAAAAAATGGAATGTCTAAAATGTTACTTTTGTCCCCGGTCTCCCCTACTATCATTTTATCCAGTTTCCAGTAGATGGTGTGGCATATGAGTATAAACATTGAGAAACCATAGTAAACAAAGTATAAAATGTGATGCAGTTCTGTGCAGCTGAGCTGATCAAAAAATTCCAACATAGCTATGTGACCAGCGACTCTCCCCAAGCTACAAGGTCACTGCTACCATCTAACCCTTCCTCAAGCTGTCAGGTTATTATAAAAGAACAAAAGCCTTATTCACTTGTTCACTTCTTCCTAGCATTTGTACATTTTCTAAATTTTGTAAGAAGTATAACATTTATATGGCAATAGCTGTGGCCTGACTTTGTAAACCAATAGATTACTACAAAATAATGCTGGAATATTAGATACCTATGTGCTCTAGGTAAGCAAAGAAAAATTGCATCTTTTTCAGCATTTCCTGAAACAAATAATTTACTGAAAGAATTCACTATACATGAAGTCTGGCTACTATAAACCTGCAACATCTTAAAATTTACCTCAGCAATTTAAGACAGAAACACCAGCTCTCATGATCATAGCAAGAGGACCAGAACACAGTGAGTGGTTTCCTAAGAAAGCTTTGAACTCTCTTGATCGGGAATTCTTTCATTGATTTTTCCTAAACTTGTAACTTCTATGGCAGATATTCCAGTATACTTACAGATTCCAGTAGCAATTTTTCTAAGACCAGTTTGTGTCAGTGCTCCTTTCTTTAGTAAAAGGTCTCCCAAGGCTGAAACTCCAATAGCAAGAGTAGTACGGCACAAATGTGGAACACCAGAAAGTAATCCTGTCTGGAACACCATTTGCATTTAATAATTTTGCATTCAATCATTGCAGTAATATCCTTATAAATAAATTCTGTTAGGAACTCTGAAATTCATGCATTACATTTGTTATTCTAAGGCAGTAAGTAGTTCTTACAGTGCGTATGTCCCATCCATGAATAAATCTGAAGTATGTAGGTGCCTGTGTCATGAGTGTAAATAAGCCCCATATGTTGCCCCACTGTGCCAATATGTTCATCCATACTGATCTGCACAGCAGAATTTTTTTCCAAGGTGTCGCAGGCTGGAACATAAAATATGTAAATTCAAAACTGAATCAAATTTATCAAAAAACTTTAGGTATTGCCACTTCCAGAGATTAATAACTCAACTACTTACAGTGTTGCCTTACAGTTATACCGGTGTTGCCAGGTTCTTGGTACAGAACATCCCCCTATAGGCCTTCAAAATCCCTCAAAAACAAAATAATTCTCTTTCTGCTCATAAAATGTAACTTATTCTAATTGTTTCACTTAGATCCTGCCTTTAACTACAAAGATCATATCGGCGACCTCTGCTGTGGAACATATTGAATTCACACACACATTATACTCTTCATACTTCCAGACTCTTGGGAGGATAAAGAATAGCCTTGTCTGAAGAAAAATTCCTACCTCTTCCGTGCCGGGAATCAAAACCTGGACCTCTTGCACAGCAGACAGGTGTTCTACTGGCTGAGCTACAGGGCCAGCCCACCTTACTTTTGTAGACTTTCTCTCGTATAAGACTCATCTTGAATACTTTGTCGTTTCGGACTTCTTGAAAGGTACCAAAAAATTAGATGTAGCAGTGACTCACATTCTGATGTAGCACTAGCAATAAAATTAAGAGAATGGCAAATACAACCAAAAACAACAATTTCATAATTTTTCTTTATAAAACGACTTACAAAACACTGCCACCAACAATGTTTCCAATACACAGAGCATACTTTGATAGACAGTGTTTGTATACACAAAGAAAAAAGAAACATTCTGAGCTGTAGCATCTTTAACTTGAATATAGAGAGACTGTTACACTGCTATATAGAGAGGACTGCTACATAAAAGGCCATTGTTGCTAGTAGACTTTATGACCTATGTCACAAAGAAACTGTTAATGAAGTAATAGTCTTAAATTGAAATGTCTAATGAGAAAAAATTCTTAGTTAAAAGCAGAAATGCATAGGTATATGAATTTGAATTCTTGAATTTCAAAATTTTACTTGAAAAATCCCTTAATTTCCAAATAATTCCCTCATTCACTTTCAAGTTGAAAAATAGCTGTGCCGAGGGAAAAATCCCTCAACCTGGCAACACTGTAAAACACCCTCTGAGTGGCCTTGATTCAATCTTCACTTGAGACAAGTCATCAGAATAACTTTCTCTCCAAATAGGCTTCATTCTATGCTAGGGAATAGTATGAATGCATTATTTTTCTCCTTTTTAACAGTATTAGATGATACAAGTGTATAACTGCAGATAAAGCACCAATTTTTTGCATTGAATAACTCATTTATTTACTTTGAAAGAGACATGAGGGATGTTAAAATGTTTAAAAAATGCACCTGCAATGTTTAAAACTTTACATAGAGAGGTTGAGTTTCAGAAACAAATATGAAAGTAGTCATTATAAGCACATCAATTTCCTTCCAAGTGACGTAAAACTATGAAATTATTGAGTCAACCTAACTTGTTGAGGTTTAAGCTAGTATTATCCGTTTTCTCTGAAGCCTGAAGTCATCTGTCATTGCCCTCTTATTTTAGGGAATGTAGATAAATGAGGAAACATAAATTCCACAAGTAAAGTATCCATACTGATAAATGTACCTTTATCTTCACTACACTTTCACCCAGGCTAGAAAGAATATATCCTTGCTCTGTTCTGGATATATATGGATGGTCCACAGGTGAATCATATACTAAAATCCACCAACCAATAAACCAAACCACTCCAACTGCACCAGTTGCATGAAATACTGAAGCCCATCCAAACCAATTTATAAGTAGACCACAAAGAGGATAGGTCATCGCAGCACCAATGGAACTGCCTGTTGAATAAACCATAGAGAAATCAAAATTGTTGTGGATAATATAGGAGTGCACCCATATTCAATTATGTTATAAAAAACATACTGAGAGATAATGTTTGAGCATTTGATATTTAAAGTTAACTTATACTTCAGCTTTACTATCAGGGTTTGAAGGTACATATTTTCATGACTGAGATTTGTGAAGAGGCTTGAAATACTTAATGCCACAATTACCATCTAAAGGTTATTTAATCCCGGGACGTAAAATACTTACGATTATAAGTCGCCCTTGGGGTACTTATCTCAGATGTGAGGTTTCTTTGTGGTCTACTGGAAAAGTACGAATTCGTTAGGGAATTTAATGTTATACTGGCAAATTGCCATGGTAACTCAGTGGTTAGAGCAGCCATGTGTGAAGCAGAAGATCCATGATTCAAATCCTGACTATGGCATTGAATCCTTCGGTCCTCAAACACTGCCTACAAATGGTTTGTGTGCTTAAAAACCATTAGTAAGTTGGTTGGCATAGAAAAATAACTGATTGACTTGTTGATCTGGACCTTCAGTTTTTCTTAAGACTTGGCTAAAAATAGATTACTAATAAAACTGAAATTGTTTAAAAATATGCACTTCTTTAAGTTACTGACAAATTTCTACAAAGCCAAATTCAGTTTTCAAATAACAACTCAAACAATATACCTTAGGGTTATTTTCATAAGCGTTTGCAGGATGCTTTGTTTTCTTCATTTCACCAGTGCACAATGTAAGTTTGTGTGACATGTTTATCACAACATTTATACATATTATATACATTATAATATATGCATTCCTGTTGTTTGCTGCTGACAAGGAAATCTGGAAATGTCTCTTTGACATTTCCATTTTTAAGAAACATCTCAAAATTGTTGAGAATAATATGTTTCTTCCATAATGATGACAACAAAACTAGAACCCTTCTCCTCACCTATACTTTCACTAATCATCAATCAAGAAACAGGTACTATGTATTATATCACCTTGAATACTATTAAAGGTCCCTATAACAAGCTGTGGAAACTTATAGATGTTGAGCAGTATGTCATTTGTTTCTTCAAATACAAGATGTAAAATTCTATTTATCTTAAAATGGCAGTTCTTACTGAACCTAAAAACAAGTGAGTCTAATTAGCATAGGAGATTATATGTTTTCTTTTCCTTTCTTCACTATATTTGTTGATAGATATAAGGGGCATTCAATAAGTTGTTTGCACCCAGTATCTTTTACTGCTAGATCAGTCTGATCTTGCACGTGCAGGTTGGGACAGGTTTTGACATGTCATAGACCCAGTTACAAATCAGTCTGTGA